>JAZHYW010045948.1:0-17709 GCA_037355805.1 Ixodes ricinus | reverse complement strand
TGCATAGCTACGCGCGTAGCTTGCCAATGCATAGACGCCATCTACGCCTGTCACGGCTCGAGTGCGAGGTGTCGCTGGCATATCTGTGGCAAATAATGGGATGTGTTCATCTTCGAAATATAAATATTGTATAATTTGTTTTATATGTTTTAAGGAGTTGATTATTAAATTTTAGGTGACACTGCATTTTAATGCGCTAGCATTTTGTTTTTGTAGGCTGCGCAGTTACCTTTCTTCTTTTCAATTAAAATGGGTTTAGCCTGACTGGATAGTAGGAGAGCTGCGCGCGGCTGATGGGTTGCTCAGCTGTTACAGTCTCTTCCTTCTTACAAGAGGAAAGAGCCTGGCGCTGCTTCAGCTGATATACGCGGAGGAAAGCGGAGGGTGGCATAATGGCCGTAATACTGAGTTACAGAGAGCGTTGCCGATTTTCGAGGAAATTAATTTCTGGAATAGACAGAGGCAGAGTCGTTGCAGGTTACCATTCCTGCTGAGTCAGAATGCTGCATTTTGCCGAGAATCAGCGTAGTGATTACTCAGTGATAGTATAGTTTTTATATTTTGTTTGTTTTTAATAAGGTCAGGCTACGTACTAAGAATGCGGCGAGGGCTTACAGTTCACATAAGCATAGTTTCACCTGAAAGTTACAGACTCAAACAGCGATCGGTATCTTCCGGATAAATATAGAGTCATTTGTTGGCCAGTATGGTCAGTACGTACAGAGGCCTGATACTATCTTTCGATACATTCTGCGTATCGCTAGTATTGCTTGCCAGAAATGAAAGTATCGGTGTATTCGCAGTTGAAAATACAGGCATTTTGCGTGTCGCGTATTCACAATACTGACGTTAAAAAAAAAGGATGTGCCGCAGATTTTGAGATAAAGGTGTACAGACTTTTTATCGCTCAGGCGGAGCTAACATAAAGCGGATGAAATTGTTATAGCGCTGAAAGGGAGAAGGGGGATGTCGGCATTTGCCTCGCGCATGCTGGTGCCAGCTGCCTTTCGTTGTGAAATCATACACATAGCCACACACACATATATATATATATATATACATACATATATATATATATATATATATACATATATATATGTATGTATACAGACAGATGTACATGCACGTAATAATACTATATGATGTAGACACATACGCACGCATGCAGGCATCGCAAAATTTTAGAGAAAAGGGGCCACCTTCCGCCGTGTGCTGCTACGCCGCTCATGCCTTTGTACAACGGGCCTTTTTTTCTTCGTATTACGGTTTATCTTTTTTTCGCGTCGGTTTTAGGAAGGCAGCAGAGCAGCTGGAGCGGTCGCAATGCTGGCGCTGCAAGACTGTTGAACCTTATTTTTGTTTTGTTGAGATTCTAATTCAAGTTGTAGCGCGATCTGACAGCGCGATTTGCAGTAAAATTTACCGCATACAAAAAAAAATTTTGTCACCCTTTATGGTGCATTTTTGCCCAGTGTTGTGACCTCGTGTTGCATGATACTATAACGGCCATCACTTGACGAGCTCGACGAACAGTCTCGGACCTATTTGCTGCATCAAGGTAATAAAAGAGTACGCTTAAATTTTCATATTTCAGCCCAAATGCTCAGTGTTCTAACACCAGTTATCTCGGTTTGTTAGGCCCAGGTGGCCGGATTCGTTTAGCCCAAAATGAATTAAACTTATAAAAAAAAAACAATTGATAAATCTGCACTTAGCAATCGGCGGTCAGCACCGTTTTCACAACATTCCAAAATAAATAGACAACTCTAGATGGCGGACCAAAAGTACCCAAAGAGAAAAGAATCGATTGTCACACCACTCTTCATCTCTCTGAAATTACGCAGCCCACCAGATATATTCCCAATTAATCCACAACCCGCACAAATTTCCAGACAATAAGACAATATATGCACTGCGCACACAACAGCAAGCTTATAGCAAATAAATCACTCAACTGTTATAAATGCAATAGTCCCAACAGTTATTACTCCAAATTCATCAACCCCAAGTAGAGTTTGAAAATACATGAGGGCCTGTTGAATTTGGAGTAATGGTTGTTGGGACTGTTGCATTTACTGGGTTGGTTGAGGATTTGTTGCTGGTACATATGTGGAGTGGCAAGGAGTGCTCTTTGAAGGTCTTGTGTCCAGGCGCGAAGGTGTGGGAGGGGCGAGTTGGAGGATTGTATGCATTTAGCGAAACGAGGGTTGAGACGGCGTTCTTCGGGCTGGTGGGGTGGCATCTGGGTGAACGCATAGAAGAAGGTGAAGCCGGAGGGATGAGGAGTGGTTGTTGTTGTCGATTCTTTTTCTAACTTTTCCGGTAATCCTCTTTGAGGTTGATTCGCCGTCCCCAGCGTCTATTTGTTTTGGAATGTTGGCTAGCTGGTTGCTGAACGCGATTGTTAAGTTACGAAATTTATCCGTGTTTTTTTTAACAAGTTTGTGTATTTTGAAAGGGCTTAAACGAATCCGGCCACACAGATTTTAGCTCCACTTTCGGGGCAGCTGGTTTCGTTAGAACTTGGTGACACTGTTTATAATGACGTCGCATGAAGAACAAATACTCTTTATGCGAACTCGGCATCTGAGCACTTGATGCAGCAAAATAGGTCCAGATGACGTCAGGCTCGTCAAGGTGATGGGCTATGAATTATCAGCTGTAGCACGGGTCACAACACTCAGACTAAAGAGCAGTTCTTCTCGGAATGATGATTTAACTCCACACACCACTTTGCTCATCACTGCTCTGGGCCGCTCACATCCCGCCACTGCCACAAAATCAGCGCTGTCGAGATCGCGCCCCAAGCTTGAAGATTAGATGCCTGCATCGAACAGAAATGAAAAAATAAGTTCGCTTAGTCTTGCAAGCGCCAGCGACAGCAAGACTTGCAGGCTGCCTCACTCTGCTGCCTTCCCCTCTTCAACGCGAAAAAAAAAAAAATATAAACTACATAAGAGAAAAAAAAAGGGCCCGTTAACTTTCGCAAGGCATGAGCGGCGGCCAGAAATTTTTACAACAAGGAGAGGCCCCCCCCTCTTTCTCTCCGCACAAGCCTGCGATTGCCGTGCTGCTCTTGTTTTATGCGTGTGTGTGTGTGTGTGTGTGTGTGTGTGTGTGTGTGTGTGTGTGTGTGTGTGTGTGTGTGTGTGTGTGTGTGTGTGTGTGTGTGTGTGTGTGTGTGTGTGTGTGTGTGTGTGTGTGTGTGTGTGTGTGTGTGTGTGTGTGTGTGTGTGTGTGTGTGTGTGTGTGTGTGTGTGTGTGTGTGTGTGTGTGTGTGTGTGTTTCACAACAGAGGGCGAGCTAGCCAGTGCATGCGCGGAGCCGTCGCGACATCCCCCCCCCACTTCTCCTCTCAAGCGCTATGGCCCAATCTCATCCCTTTTTTCAATGTGCTTCCGCCTGAGCGAATGCAAAGTCTGGCTCACAGCAATCTCGGGGCCTGCGGCACACTCCTTTTTTTTTTTAACGTCAATTATTGTGAAATTACATTCGGTACACTAAAAATGTATTTTCAATACGGATACACCGGGATACTTTCATTTCGGCAAGCGATACTTCAACAGCGATACACAAGATGTTATGGAAAGACAGTATCGGAGATACAGGGCAGTTGATACCGACTCATGCCTGTTATTCAGATATTTTCTATGTTATCGGAAAGATGCCGATCACTTTGTTTGAGTCTGTAACTTTCAGGTTAATTTGTGTGCTTATGTGAACTGTAAGGGACCCTCGCCAGGTTTTAGTATTTTCCGCTGGCCCCTCTTCGGGACCTTGTTTAAAAGGAAAACAAACAAAAATAGCAAAAAAAACTATGCTGAAATCACTGGTGTCACTACGCTGATTCTCGACAAAATGCATTAGCATTTAGCGCAAAGGTTCTGACTCAGCGAAGGATGAGAATTCCAACCTTGCAACGGTCTGCATACTGCTCTGTTCGGAGAGTCAATTCTTCCTCCCGGGCGTCGGCGGCTTCGGTGAACGGCGTCCCTGCTGTGACTCGGTATTACGTTGTCGCGTACATTGTACCGCCACTGCGGCCGCTAGATCCGCTCTCTCCGCTCCCGCGGCGAATCAGTGGTAGCGTCAGAAGACTCTTTCCCTCTGTGTAAGAGGAAAAGAGACGTAACGAGCGAACGAACGAAGCAAAAGTGTATGGCAAGTACCACGCCGCGGCCTCGCCATACCTATCCAGTCCAAACCAAACCACGACCGTCCAAACAAAGACGGCTGCATGCAACAAAGCAAAAATGTAAACGCATTAAAAAAAAATGCGAATCGCATAAAGTTTAATAATCAACTCCTTTAAAACCATAAAACTAGGGTGCCTACATGTTTGTCTGTTTCAGGGTGAACACATCCATTGTTGCCCTGAATGCAGCCATGACGCGTGACGTTCTCGCGCACTCGGTGCGTGACTTGGCAGTAAGATGGCGTCACAAGACGAGCAGCCATAAAGCTGCAGCGCTCGGAGCCGAGTGACACCGGACTGCGCGCACTTCAAAAAATGCATAATAAAACGATTGGGCGGAAAAACGGCTCAGATGTCACCACTCAAGCAAAAGCGCGCGTGTGCAGCGAAGGCACTCTGCCATAAAACCAATGTGTGCCACTTTTTTTTTTATTTTGGTGTGTAGTAACCTTGGTGTTTGAGTACGCCATTCCAATATCCAATATTTACGGCACTCATGTACCCAGCACACGTATGTTCGTCGCTTCGGAAAGCGAGCAAATCACACGCCATATGCGCGAACAATAAAAATGGAACCGGTCACGAGCCCTTTTTTTGGAAAATCTATTGGCGACGTGCGCGATCGAAAGCGTCGCAGTGGTCGGCCTTCCACGATTGGCCGAATGCTGACTATGACGTCAGCAAAGGAGTTCTCATGGACGGAAATAAGAGGAACGTGAGGACTTCAATTTTGACGGTGTTGACAGTGTTGGTTCAAGAACGCTATGATTTCAAGCTTCCGCCATGCTAATTACAAACACCATCGAACTAGTTGTTCGCAAGGTAATGACGTCACGAAAGGTAACCATGCGAGGGCGCCACGGAAACATCTCGCCTCTAATAGTCACTGACAGAATAAAAATCGGTAGGAATAGAGCATCAGTTGCCCCGCCCCCTTCGCGAGCTCTCTACCAAGTGTTCTGCCTTTGATAACGCTTCGGCGTCTCGTGATCCTCGAGCGTGCACGGGCAGCCGAAGCACGGCGAAAGGGCGACCGGGCGCTCAGGCGGCTCACAGGTCTGACCTTGCAGCGATTGCCCAAACAAATGCGCGTGCGGGCTCCCCGCATCACTGCTTTCCGTGCATTAATTTTACATGTGTGGCAAAGCACCCTTGCAGGGGCGGAAGCGCTTGGAAACTTCGCTCCCTATCTGGGTCTTTCCAGCGGGGTAGAGCAGCTGTGCGGGGCAGCAGAAACTTAGGGAGATGAGGAGACCAGAGCGCGCGGGGACGCCAGAATACCGAGCCTCCAGTTGGAACCAGCGGATAGACGCAATCTAGGTGCCTTTGTCTCCACTGCACTGTTCGAACGCAAAACGCCAAACGCTCGACGCGCGATGTTCCGCGTTCTAAAGTCTCTCGTTATACTCCGGACCGTGATTGCAGCGAACGCAGCGTAGCGCAGAACACGCGCGTTTTCATTGGCCGGAGAGCAGGAACTTCCCGATATCTCGCGACCAATCAGCATCTGCGTGCGCAGCGTACACAGATAATGACTGGTCGCAGATATCGAGTTGCTGCTCGCCGGCCAATCAAAGGCCCACGTTCTGCGCTACGCGTTGTGTTCGCCGCTCTCAACGTCGGAACATAACAGAGCCTTAACGCGTTCGACAAGCGGTCGCGGAGGCAAAGGCAGCTTTTGACTCCACTGCACTGTTCGAACCCGTTCGAACGCAAACACCAAACACCGGACACCGGCCTTTCGCGTTCTAACCCGTCCGACGAGTGCAGTGAGACAAAGACACCAGCTTTGCGTTCACCCACCAATCATTCCAACCATAAATTGGTGCTCTGACGTCACCGCTTGCTCTCGCCTCCTCCTCTCTCAGTTTCTGCCCATATGCGAAACGCAAGTTCGTGTGCTTCTTGCACAGGGGTTGCGGGTGACGTCACAACGCAGAGCCTTGATTGGTTCCGATGGGAAGAATAGTGGGTAGACCTTGGGGCAGCTAGCAAGCGTAACGTTTCGAAGTTATGGCCATATTTGCGTATTAAATACATGGGCTTCTATGGGAGCGCTGCCTTAACCCGCCAAGAGATGGCGCAAGCATATGATGGCACAAATGTTTGGGGACGAGTGGAAAAAGAATAATTCTCTCTTTGCTCCCGTTTTCTCTTTTTGCATAACCAAAGCACCGATGCTCCAAATTAATCGATGAGAAAACTTCATCGTAACTTTGATATTTTCAGAAAATAAACCTTCTTACACCTACGTGGTAACTTGAACTTCCAATGTATTAACATTTTTATAGCGATAGCTTTAGGGAGTTTGTATAGCAGAAAAGCCGGCGTCGGTGGCGTGATGGGAAAATCGTGATTGGTCGGTAGGGTCATAACGTCACAGCCACATGACCTTCGCGCGTGTCTCAAATGATTTCACTTTATAAAGTAATTCATTTGCCTTAAAGAACAAATTAGAAAAATTTTAGGTGTGCGGGATTCGAACCCACGGTTGCGAACCAGACACTTTACCGACTAGGCCACGCAGACATTTTTCTATTGTGATATTTTCAGAGTTAACAAAAAACCACAATGCACGATACATTCGACTTGAGCATTTAAAAAAATATATTGAACAAAGACGGCATTAGCGATGATGACGATAAAACGCCGCCTGCAAGGTTTTGGCAGGCGGGGAGAATCGTTCAAATTTTCTGATCTGAAAGCTTCACAGAGGCCGGCAACCACACCAGCTCCGGACATATTTTCTCGTACGCAGCTGCTATCAAGTGCACATTTTTATTGAAATAATACCGTACTGGACGGGCATCCAGATAGGCATGATGAACTGCCATCCTACATCTCCAAATAACATGCAGGCCCAGTGAAAAATACAAGGTCATATGGGAAAGACGTCCCCTCCACAGACAAGAAAATTATTCCCCGAGCCGTGAGCGGAGATCCCAGAACACGATAGCATCCCAACAGTCCAGGAACACGTGCTCCGCGGTCTCCGGTCTCTTGCACAAAAACAATCCTCGCTCCGTGGTACACACATGCCCTTTTTCGATAATCACGTTTTCACAGGCAGCGTGTTGGCGTGCAGGTAAAAGACAGAAGGTTTTTACAGATCCGCGAACTAGCATTCGTTTCACGCGGGAAAGCACTTCACGGTCCGTACTGTCAGAGAACAAAGAGCATTCTGGTGGTTCGGGAAACAAGCTTTCAACAAGATTTCGCGTCAGGCGTTTTCGTGTGATAGAACTTAAGTACTCTTTTGAAATTAGTACACTAAGGAATTGATATTCACAAACAACCTCTCCAGGGAAGCCTGTAACTTTTCCTTCGCATGTGTCACACGTCGAAACAATAAACTCGGGTAGCTCTCTGAACAACCGTAATTGGATGACAGTTCTGAAAAAGGGATCAGCCTGGTCTCGCAAAAAGAAAAACCGCGATACCAGCTGTTGTATGAACAAATGCGACAGACTAAATCCAACCGACTTCACGGAGGCGAAAGAGGTTATCTCGTCTAGTTCCTTCCCACGGAGACTTCTATATGTACACGAACATCACACGGTGTATGCTTTGCAAGTGCACACGAGAGCAGTGCAGAACCTGTAATAGGTACTAAATCTTTGCAACAAAGAATGAACTACACACCGTTGCCCGTGCGAAGATAAAAAAATCCTGGCTGCCCCATTTCGCGGCTTTAACACACATCTTATCTGTTTTGTTACGCTAAAGAGCTCGTTGCTTTCACGGTAGCTGTTCAAAATCACTCCACAGTATACACCGGGCTCTGTGGACCCCTGAACAGTTTCAAACACACGCGGAGTCACGCTCCAGTGGCCGTGCAGATCCCCAAGCATTTCGCCCAGTTCACAGCACAGGCTGTTTGGGCGCAGATTGCTTTAGTGAGCTGAACAGTCGATGAAACGCTCTCTCTATCACTGCAAAAAATCGCAACATCATCTGCGTACGCTAATAGTTTAACATTACACGCATTTAAAGAAAACCACGTATGTTCTCACTCTTTATTACACTTTAGAAGTAGGGCTTAAGCATGGGCGTACCAACCGGGGGGGAAGGCAAGGAGGGCGCTTGCCCCTTCCCCCCCCCCCAGTTCTCAGAGGGGGGCAGGGCAAGACATGTGTTTTGCCCCCCCCCCCCACCACTGGGCAGGGCAAACACTGGCCGGCGGCGCCCAAGGGATACCCCTCACTCAAAAACAAGTTGCTACGCCACTGGGCTCAAGAAATATAGCAAACAACAACGGGGAGAGTGGGAATCCTTACCGGACAGAGAATAACACAAAAATGCGCTTTACTTGTTTGTTAATTACATCAAAAATAATTTTACCCACACCAACATGGTTTAGAATGCAAAAAAAAAAAGGATATCATGGGACACTCGATCAAAAGCTTTTTTCAAGATCGACTTGCAACAAAAGCAACTCTACGGAAATAAGCATCACGTATAGTTCCAACACGCTACGGGCAACAGGAATGTTGCTCATTATCGTACGCCCTTTGATACCGTACGTTTGATGTGCTCCCACCACATCCCCAATCACCGATTGCATTCCTCTGGCAAGAATTTTCATTACGATCTTATAGTCAGTATTAGCTAGTGTAATCGGCCGGTAGTTTGCCACATTACGGAGTTTAATCGGGTCTTCACTTTTGGGGATAAGGACTGTCTGGGAAAACAAAAACGAAGGCGGGAAAACTTTGTTTTCATAACACTCGTGGTACACTTGTAGCAAAATACAAGCTAAATCTTTTTTATACTTTTTTTCATAAAAAGCAGCACCCAAACCATCAGGGCCCGGTGCTTTTCCGCTTTGCAAATCATTAATGGCTCTTTCTACTTCGGACATACCTATCGGCTGTTTTAACCGTTCTTTTACTTCACTTGTAGTGAGATGACAGCATAATATTTACTATATATAGGGTGTCCTAAGTCACCAGGCTCGATCTAAAAAGGACCGTAAAAGTCGACGCTTACACGTAGCAACCTTAACTTTTTGTCAAGGGTATATTTCACAGGTCGGTTTTTTCTTGTAAAATTACAAAGCGTACCTCTCTTTGTGTAAAAAATAGGGCCCAGAAACTTGCCAGGCTCATCGGGGGTGGCGACGCAGGCGACCAAGTCGAGTTGCGGGATGTGTTTCTGATACAGGGAGCTGGTCAGAAATTGAGAAATCCCCGCTCCTGGCCCAATTTTTCGCCAGCTCTCTTTCCCTTTCCCTTTCCCTAACTTTAATGCAATAAATTCAATAATCACCTTCTCCCCTCTTCGTTCACAATATTACTACGGCTGCACTTGTCAATCTTCACTCATTCCCTATTATATATATATATATATATATATATATATATATATATATATATATATATATATATATATATATATATATATATATATATATATATATGTATATATATATATATATCGGCCACAAAGTTCTGCATCGTCTAGCTGTTCCGGTAAGTTGCTAGCAATAAAGAAGGGGGAGGGGATCTGTACATGTTCTTATGTACTATTAACCATGGCTATGCTCCAAATCTACTCTAATGGACAGTGGCGTAGCCAGGATTTTATTTCGGGAGGGGTTCAACGGCATTCCCCACCCCCTTCCCCCTCAAAGACGCAGGGTGAGTTCGCCGACTCGGACGCTCAGGCAAAAATTAGGGAGGCGCTGTTAAGATAAAACGGGTAAAGCTGCATTGTCATTTATGAAAACAGAGCAGGCTTCATTTAAAGGAATACGGGCGTGGTGGCTCACTGCTCTACTGTCGTCGTACTTGCGGCCCACCAACTTTAAAAGCTTCCTCACAGCACACAGCTCCCCCCGCTTTTAGACGTAGCACTAGACTACCAACACGCGAAGGCCAGACAAAACAAAAAAATAACTATACTTTCACAAAAAAAAGTAAACAGCACAAAAAATAAATTTCTACACTGAAAATTTGGAGCAACCGACCACGCACAAACACTAGGGGCCCATATTTAGGGTGAAGGTAATTCTGAGCAATCACAAAACCAAAATCTATTATCTATTAAAGGTTTAACAAATTCGTGCCACATGTAGAACCAGATGCCGGAGAAAAGAGAGTTTTATCTTTGCTAGGCCGCTTTATCTTGCAGCGTGGTTCAAAGGCAGCAGCATTATATCCTCGGGGTAAGGAGAGGACATCAGTCGGAACTCGTCGTTCCGTCATTCGGAGAAATGTCATCACGCACAACACAGAAACTATACGCCGAACGTGGAAAGGAACTTGACTACCCTTGCGCCTATGCCACGGTGGAAGAAATACATTTAGGTGATGACTCTCTGTCTCACGCGGCGACCACATTATGTTCGGCGCTCGAGCGCGCTTCACGCGCACGGGGATAGATGGCGCCCAAGTTTAGAGGGGCTTGTGAAGGCTTGTCTAGAGGGCTTGTGACGGAAATTAGGCATTCTTTACTCGGTGCCTGTGTACTGTGTAGTGAAATGATGGATTTATGTTGGCGCACTGGCACTGATTGCCTTTTCCCCCGTGCGGTTCCTTTTTGTTTTAACCGAAAACATTCCGATGATGACTTAGCGTGACAAAAATACTCATATAAATATTAAACTTCCCGGCATAATCTACTGGGCTTTCAATAATTTAGAATAATTTAGAGTAAACAGCTGGGTCGTGCTCACATGTTTTGTCAAACAGCATGTTTGGTAATAGTTCCGTAAATTGTTTACACACATTTCGTGGCTTTGTAAAAGGTCGGGTGATATTTTCAACCCTGCTCCTGCCTTCTTATTGAAAAAAATTAATTCTAATAATGTTACATAGTGGGGCCAAAATAATTCTTTGCATGCGCGGAAAGGTTATAGCAGTACAAATGGTTTATACATACAATGTCAACTTGTACTCTGCAACATACAAACCTTGTAAGCAGAAAAAAAATTATATTTATGATGATATAGTGACTGAAATGATGACACAGTATGATGAAATATTGACTGACATGATGACACAGCTACTGAAAGTCAAAAAATAGTAGCGGTTATAGGACATAAATCACTTTTCATCTGTAAAACAATACCTGACAAATCTTTTTGCTTTAAAATGTACACAAAAGCTGAATTCACTGCAAACTACCAAAGAACGCCATCTCCTACGTCCTGTGTTTCTCGCCCATGCTCTTGAACTAAGACGAGCGCTGCTTTGCTGATTTTTTTATTTTCTTGAGCTTGTTTGTTCATACTCATGGTAATATGCTGACAGTGTTGTCGCATTCGCATGCTGAAGTAGTAGTGGAGCAACTGGGCAATTGCTTCTTTTTTGTGTTCAGCGCATGGAAACGTTATTGTGCATGTGTCAAGAACACAGTCGGTTTTGTCCCAGTAGACAGTCTGGTGGATTTTATTTTCCACGGAGAACTGTTCCGATTTCTTCAGTAGCTGGAAAAGGTTCTCGTTGGGGTGTATAAGGCCTCCTATGTTCTTCACGTTTGTCAGTGCTGCTTCAGCAGAAGTGTTTTTGTCGATGCTGAAAGCGGATAGGCATACATGGCAGCGTGTAGCTTTTTTCATTTTCACACTCAAAATCTCAGTTACATAATATAGTATGCAGTCCACAGCCTTGGTTTCTTCAGCCCTTTCTGTCCAGACACCTTCGCATTCCCAGTCTTCGACAGAAATTAGACTGCCAAGCTTGGTCTTCACTTGGTCAACGAGATGAGGAGACTAGGTAGTAACTTGCGATCGGCCCTCGGGATTGCACGACGCCACTGGATCATTCGACGTCATTCGATGGAGCTTTCAACAAGGACACTCTCTCTGCACAGTTCCGGTACCCCGAATTTCAGTTGGGAACGAAGGACGTCTTTCCCATCCTTATAGCATAACTTGCTATAAGCAAGTTATGCTCATAGCATAACTTGCACGATGGTGGCACCTTTGATCGACACAGCACCAAAGCGAAACATGAGGCCAGCCACTGGCCGCACACCACCACCATACCGCGAAAAAGGCGAGCAAGCTACGCCCCCGAAACCGTGGCCGTCGAGGAAAGACCTCATACCCACGGTGCTCACACCTCAGCGCCCTTCGTGGCGGCGCGGAACTAACTATACTTCGTTTCACCTTATGCTGTACCGCGGTGAAAGCTAGAAGCGCGAGCTCATAGCGTTGGCAGCCGCTCTTAAGTCACGAGAGCTTGTCCCGCCGAGATGTGCCCCAGAGCAAGGAGCTCGCGCTTGTAGCCTTTCCTGCGGTACGTCATAAGGTGAAACAGAGTATATACTCCTGGTTCGATGCTAGCTCCGAACACGATCTGGTCGCGCGCTCCACGCGGGAAGAGCGGCCAGAGTCACCACCTAAATGTATTTCTTCCACCGTGGCCTATGCGTAGTGAGCAGTGTTGGGTAAAGTACATCTAAAAGGTACTTCAAGTAAAGTACGAAGTAAATGAGACGTGATGTATTTTAAGTAAAGTAGTAAGTACACTGGGTGCAAAGTACTTGAAGTAAAGTACTATAAATACAATATACTTTAAAAGTAAAGTACAAGTATTTTAATACAATCTTTCATGATGTCCTTTAATTCCCCTATACACGTTTGCAAGTCCGGCTTTAGGGCACTGCCATCTTGCTCGCTGGGGTGCGCTTGGACGCGTCATAATCCGATTACGAAGCCTTGTTAAAGGCTGAACTCCATGGAACGAATTATGTGACGAATAACTGGCGAACGCCGCCCGACAGCACGCTCGCTTTGCGCGCGACGTAGCAGCCACTGTGTTGATTCCACGCACAGAGCAAAAGCCGCCGGGCAAAATTCGTCGGTTATTCGCAGCATATTCGTCCCATGGAGTTCAGCCTTAAGGCGTCATAATCGGATTATGGCCGCGCCCAAGCGCTCCCCACTGGGCAAAATGGCGGCAGCCTGAGACCAGACTTGCAAACGTGTATACAGTGATTTTTAACTGGTATGCATTGCCCAGGGGTAATCAGGGTGCATGTCCATTTTCAAAAACAGCGGCGAATATTTGATAAAGTCAAGTGGCCACAGAGTAGTCATTTTCATGAGTTGAGCAAAATTCAAAAGTCCCTCTTCTGAATTTGGCGCCGCTTGCACTGAATTTTTGCACCCAAGCGTGTTAAATATATACTAGGAGAGAGCATGACGTGAGTGAGTGTGCAAGCGAGCTGGTGCTAATTAATCATAACGTGTTACCTGAGATTGAGGTGCCAAACAATTGAGGAACGTTCAAGTCAAAGGAAAAGACAAAAAAGAGAATGTCTCAAAACGTTGTGACGTTCTCCTCAGTTGTAGAAAAGTGGTAAGCTGGGCGAGTTGGTAAACGTTGAACATGGTTAAAACGCGCACAAAGAGACGAGGACAAACAGGGAAGGAACACAGAACACAGACAAGCGCGCACTCACAACTCTAGTATATTAAGTAAAGAAAAGAAAGATGAAGCACAATATTTTACAGGGGACAACGGCACCAGGGGGTAAACAGTTCAGTCGCAGTCAAATGTTCGCAAGAAGGCAACTTCTTTTTCGCTTAAAGCTACCGACGGCTGACTAACGCAGCGATCGGCCAGGCTCAAGATGGTGAACGCCTCGAGCACCTCGCGCGTTTGTTTTTCTTTAAAGCGGCCAATCATTGATGTTTTTTCTAAGCCAGCACTGATCACTGATGAGGAGTTGTTGTGTGCAGTATTCTGTAAATCGTCTGAGGACGAAAACAAGACGCACCTTCCCCCCTCTTCCGTCGCGAGAGTAAAGTATATAAGATCCAGAGGCACATACGGCTTCACGCACATTGCACTCGCAAAACACATTCACACGGCGTAGATTCTTTATCGGTGTCCAAGCGTGCGAAGGCACAGAGACACAGCATGCATTTCGGCGTGCCAAGGAAGCTTTGAACACGCCGCCAGACCGGCGAAACTTGCTTTCTACGAGTTGTGCCTTTTTCCTGTGGCACTGCGCTTTCGTAAAAATTTTCAAGTATATTAGAGAACGCCTTTGACGAATGACGACGAACAACCAGAAACGTGTCTTTAGCACGCTGCCACCGGCCTCGGCAACGCTAGCAAAAGGAAGAAATACGGCATGCAAGATGGCCGTCCGGTTGCCGCAATCATGCTGTGATACTGTTTCATAAGCGGTGAAATTTCGTTGTAGTATCCCTTTAAAGGCAAAACTTAAACATCCCTTTTCTGTTTTTTGTTTCTGGTCATATGCGCTGTAAACGCTGCAAACAATAACTCTATGCTGCAAACCTGCAAACAAGGGATTTTCGCGAGTACTTGGTTCCCGCATTGGCCACCAGGATAACCAGCAAACGTTTGCAAGATGGCGCCGTACACATGAAATAGAACCTGCGTGAAGGACGTTTGTAAGAAACACGTTTTGTACGTATTCATTTCCTAAAGTAAACGCAAGTAACTATCGTAAACGGGAACGCGCACCCTCCGTCTAAATGCACGCACAATCCAAATCAAACTACATAGATTTGTTTTCCTCCGTTTCCGTTATTTTGTCGCGACCGTTTCATTCAACGCACTCGATTTTTTCCAGTCATTTTTTCCTTTAGTTATCTTCGACGGGTGACCACCGCCACGATTGCCATATCAGCGTCGCAAGCCACTATGTCCGGCACCCTGAGCCGGTCGGTGTCGCTGAGCCCGCTCGAGCCGAGCCCTCCGGGCCAGCCGAGCTCGGGCTCCCCGCCCAAAGTATCGGGGCTGCCGAAGGACACGCGCCAGCTGACGGACCTCACCATTTCGCCGCTCAAAATCTTCGTGTCCGCGAAGAAACGCATCAACGACGTCTTCGTGGGGATCCAGGGATATGTGGAGGAGAGCCATGCCTTTCTCTCGGGTAAGTTCCCCCGCACTTCATTCGCGTTCCTTCAATCGCGAACCTTCGTCATCAAAATTTACTCTTTACTATCACGCGGCGCCGTGGGCTTCCTCGGCATGGGCCTCCGGCCTTTCTTCGGTGTCGCCGCTGTCGTCGGCCAAATAAATATTCAAATATACATACAAACATTGACGGTAAACCCCGAGACTGGCTTGGGAAAAAGTAAAAACACTAAAAAGACGAGAACATCAAGGAAGAAAAGAAAAGGGGAGGGGGGGAGGAAGACGGGTGGCTTGTCAAACTTAGCTTAAAGGGACACTGCAAGGGAAAAGAAAGTTTTTATTTTAAAGGGCATAAATGGGCCACATGACTTTTTAAAATAATTTTTAGACGAAAAAAAAATTTTTTTCTCAATATTCACGTTGTTAGATGCAACCTAGGTAGAGATCACAACCCGCTCAAGCCCCGCCCACAAATAACTGGCCCCGCCCATTTCTACTTGACTGGCTTGGCTGCTCGACCGAACAGGCTAACAGGCGTATTATCTCCCTTTCGCGTCATCAGGTGCATCTAGTCTGGAAGTCTAACACCGCCGCTAGTCGTGCGAGCAGACGGACGGCAGCCTTCAACATTGCCTGCTATTTCACCGCCGTCTATCGTCTGCAAGGCCGTGAGACGTGAACACAAAAGCTGCCCTTCTGTGTCTGTTTTCGCCTCCATCCGTCTGCTATTCATCCGCCGTCTAAAAACTTCTGCAACGCTCAGAAGACGCAACCATGAAAGTGGCGTCCTAGAGTTCCATCATGCACGAGCCATGACCTAATACAAGCGTCTGTTAGTGTCTGTCGATGTGCATAATAAGCAACCGAGATAATAAAAAAAATCAACAAAACAAATATTCATTCTTTTTAGTTTTACTCTTCTTGTTATTTTTTTCACATAGCTTCTGTGAGCAAGGTGGGTGAGCGTTATGACTAACAGTTAAAATGTGGCATAAAACTATTCCCCTTGGTAGGCCTGGTGCACTGCGCAACTTGAAAGCTTGCCTTTCGAGGTGCACTGCACAGATTGAAAGCTTGCCTTTCGAGGTGCAATGATGGGAACATACCTAGACAAACCTGATGTGAGCTGAATGCCGATTGCCTCTAACCAAATGGCTAGCAAATTCTTACCTGTGTAGGTATCTTCTCGGCATTAAAACCAAGGTTGCAATCGCGACAGTTACACACTTCACAGAGCAGCGGAGCCGCTTTTATGGGAGTCAACATCTTTATTCAGCATCAACACGCACAAAGAAAGAAATCAAGCCAGATTGATCAAAATAGTTGATCTGGGACGCTAGACTTAAACCAGTCCCGCTACATGAACAAGCATCCTCACAGGGCTTCCGAAGGCGCATACTTGCAGCAGTTGTTTGTTGCAAACTACGTCGGTTGAGGAGATCTTCCTCTAAACACCTCTGTAAACTCAAAACCAATCGCACTCATAAAAATTGTAGAGCTGCACAAGCTTCGTTCATTCAACATTCCGCAGACGCCGGCAGCCATGTTTGCTAACGTTTCAAACCAAAGCAGGATACATTTAAAAAGAATCTCAGAGTACATTTAAAAAGAATAATGACTATCTTAATTATATGCTTTTCAGACTTAATAAAAAATAGTTAATTAAAATACTATCACAGCACAAAGGTAAAAATTTACAACCAACTTGTCACACAGCAATCATCTGTCCAGCCAATGAGAAATGGAAGCACTTTGTAAGCACGGGGCGGGACTTAGTGGGCTGCGACCTCCACTTTCTGCACCTAAGTTGTGTTAACAACGTACAGTCAATCCCGTTTATAACGAACAGCAGGACTTGCTACGATCTGTTCGATATAGCAAAAACCATTTACAACGAACTTCCACGATATGTTCGTTGTAAGGTGAGAGATTTTCTTTCTTCCTCATCTCTTCGCTTCCACCTTGTAACAACGCGCTAAAAATTTTTTTTTTTTTTTTGCATGCGTGCAGAGTTTTTTTTTAGCTTATCTTCCTTTTTAATCGCTTCTCTTCGTGGGCAATGGTTTTGGGATGAAACATTTTTTTTTCTGTGCGTGCGTGCAGAGTGTATTTTTTAGCTTTCTCCCCCTTCTGAATCGCTTCTCTTCGCTGAATTTTGTTTGCAACTTGATCTTTTGCAATTTTCTTTCTTTCCTATTTTTTTTTCTTTTGGGGGAAGGGGGAGGGACAGGTTGGAAAACGATTGTTTGCACATTTTTGGAAGCCTTCCCGAGGGGAAATAGTTCGATATAGCAAATATGTTGTTTGTTATAACAAGTACTTTTTACATGCATTTTAATTTAAATTTTTTGTGAGTTCGATATTGACAATAATTTGCTGTACGTGGGTTCGTTCTAAACGGGTTTCACTGTATATGTTGTACAAAAAACTTTTTTTTACAATTTTTATTTTAAAGAATATATGTCCCATCTCTGCCCTTTACAAAAAAAAACCTTTTTTTTCTTGCAGTGTCCCTTTAATGGTCGGTTCAGACACCCGCGTTTCACTGCAATAAAACTGCTTGTGTCGCGCTGTTGCTATGGCGACCGTTACGACGAGCCAATGGTGAGGCGCTGTGGTGCATGACGCAACCTAGCGCAATGCGGTCGACCAAACTGTGTGAACAAGCCT
>JAZHYW010045946.1:0-13369 GCA_037355805.1 Ixodes ricinus | reverse complement strand
CTTTACCGGTGATGCATCGTCTACGAAGTAGCTTGGCGTAAGATTAACCAAAACAGGGTTCTTTTTGTTTCTTTTGTTGAACGATGAAAGTTTGTTACATGATTTTTTGCCTGCAGGCTTTCACCACCTGTTCGCACCTCTGTAGTAAATCTCAGCACAATACGTTGAGAAATCGCCCGTAGTACGGATCGTCTAAGTTGCCTTCGAAGCGTTAATTAGTTTACATGCTGTAGAGTGTTACCAGAAGTAAAGTAGGAATAGTTGGACACTAGCACCACGGCCAAGTGCAGCGCTAGTGGTCCGGACCAAATGCCAAAGTTTCGGAGCTTGTCGGATGTCTTCATCGAAAGTTAATAGCGATTTTTGGATATCTTCAATGAAAAAATAACGCCGACGATGCAAAAATACATAAAGGCCTATATGCCTCTACAAGCAAGAACTGGTCAGATTTGCCTAATAGGAAATTTCCGAAACTCGCCTATAATCTTTGAATGAGACACACTTACAAGCTCCGAAACTTTGGCGTCTGGTTCGGACCTCTATAGCGCTACATTTGGGTAAAACCTAAAACTTATGTGAGGCTTAATTTTTTTTCACTGGAATTGGATTTTATATTGTTTTATTTGACACGTTTGAAGGCCTGTGCGTTTCTGGAAAACTCGAGCGTTTTCATCAAGCACAGAGCACGGTCTGCAAGTTTGTACTTGGCATTAATAAATCAGACAGCGATACTGTAATTACATAGTCTGGATCATCACAAACATGAGTTATGTTTTACGATGTGCATAAAGTTGTGCTTTTTTGTTTATGATAAAAAATGACACTGTAAATCTGAAGGATAAAACAATTAGTGTGGCAGGCAAAGAAATATAAAACGAATTGCTTTTGTCCTGTTTTTGTTGGTAAAATGCTAGTTCTTGTTTCTATTGTTTTACACATCTGTCATATATCTTTGTGTCTAGAGAACTTTGCACCCAGTGAACAGCAAAAAGAACCAATTGCTTAGCCCTTTTCGGAACAAATAATAGGATGCTTGTTCAGCAGAGCAAAAACGTTTAAAGAAGAAATGCTTGAGTGGAGCGCAAAGTGGCAACACGCAAGAAGAAGCTGACAAACGAAATCTTTTTACTACGGCCCGAAGATATTTGCGGTAACAAAAACGTTCCTGGTTTAACACCTCTTAGAGAACCAAAGTCGATGCTTCTGAATTTCCTGCATCACCTACAGACGGCCAATGAAAGGCGTAGAATAGACACGCGTGTTCGGCTGAAACTTGTGTTCAACGGCTGAAGACACCGAGGCCTCGCCGAACACGAACGCAGCAGTCGTATTCGAAATCTGTGTTATTCGTTGGCCTCTTTTATGGGACGTCGTGGGAAGCGCAACCCCTCCCACCCTTTTCTCCCCCCCCCCCCCGCTCCCCCTCCCCCCCCCACCCCAGACACACACTCCGACATCGGGCGCCATCCATCGGCAGCGACACGCAACCCACCACAGCGCGATCCGCGACGTCGCAGCCACGTCACGTTTCGCGCATGCGCGCACGCGTGCCCCATCCTCGTCTCCCTCGTTCAGACTTTTGGGCGAGGAGCCGCAACCGACACGGGGGCTCCAGGGCGCTGCTTTCATTCCTCGCGACTCCTCGAGCAAATATAACCTTCCGCCACCACCCCGACTCCGCTGCAACGGAAAGCGTCACCTGCCCAACCCAAACCAGTCTCCGACGGAAAAAAACAGTTCCTCAGCAATGCTTGGGATTACCAACTTGGTCCCGAAATGTTTCGTCGTTTACCTGGCGTTCGGATTAGGGTAAGTCCACCCCGCTTGGTTTTCGAGGCCTCCTCCTTCTCCTCGCGACGGCGCGACCTCTGCCGCTGTTTTGATTCTGTTTTGTGTTTGGACGACGTTGCAGTCAACCCTGTGTGCCAGATGTGACTTACGGCAGCGATTCTTTCCCTAAGCCTTTTGGGTTTGTGACAGCCCGAGTGTGCGGTCGTTGTGATTCATCGTCGCGAAGGTGTTAGGTGTTTACTCGCTGACCCGGAGTAATGCTCGCTGACTGGAATGGAGGCTGAGCAGACTGCTGGGCCGTTTTGGATTAAAATTTAGCGGCGAGCTGGTTTCGTTGAGGGAATTATCATACCTGCGCTATTCGTAGAGATTAGCGCATGTTGAGCTTTAATGATAATAAAAAAATAGCGAAATCTGCGTTCTTTCTAAGGGCATGAGCTGTAAACATGTGGAAATGAAAGCGAAAAAAGAAAGAAGCGGGGAAGGTCATTAATTATATATGTTGTTTCTTGCCACGGCTGTTTTCGCGCATTCGTTGGCTTAT
The DNA here is from genome assembly GCA_037355805.1 of Ixodes ricinus. NCBI lineage: Eukaryota > Metazoa > Arthropoda > Arachnida > Ixodida > Ixodidae > Ixodes > Ixodes ricinus. Next base: position 11,034 of record JAZHYW010045946.1, on the reverse strand, counting down.
TAGGTGATTTTTTCGCAAATCAACGGATAGCTTGTTTTATAAAAGAAGCAACAAAATATTTCAAAACATTAAAAAGTCTACAAAGGTGGTTTGTCACGAAGGCATGAGTAGTTCGTTGCTATTAATGACGCGCAGTTATAACTTCTTTGATACTTTCGTTCAACACCTAACAAGCGCTAGACGATAAATAAACTGAATATGTTAGTAGTGCTCTTTGTGTAACAGATATTTTGTGGCATGAATTTTAGGGCGATGTTTTGGGTATTCGATCCCCATGTGTAGTGCATGATTTCTGCATACTCCATCATCATCGGCTTTAAGTAATGAGAATGTTACGTGCCAGTCACGTATGTGACAGCTTCCCACTACGCACGGGTGTGCTGCAGGCAAAGCACGCTTTACAGGCGGAGTCTGCAGCCTTCAGCCCGCAGCATTCTTTCCTACGTTTACAATTACAACCGTTCTTTGCAGCATAAAATGATGCGTTAAGCGAATGCTATTGATAACCAGTAACAATTTCCTGGCTATATTTAAGGTTTTGTGTTTCACGTCAATGTTTCTTTATTTTTTTTTTTAAGTTCGGGGTTGGTCGTTTTTTGTTTATTCTTTCCCCAACAGATTCGGTGGTTTTCAGTGTCAATTTTCGGTGTCGGACAAAACGCCGGCGTTTATCGCGGCTTGTGTAAGTTATGTCGAAGAAAACAAAGACACTGACGTAGGATGCCTCACGCTTCCAGGACACAGGTGCGACACCTGAATACTTGAAAATCATCCAAGTACAGATAAGAAAACACATCGAGATAAGGGTTATGGTGCCCGAAGAAAGCAGAAGCCCCGCGGTCAGTTAGGTTATCTTTTTTCTTTGTTCGAGGTCGAACATGAATATAAAGCTGTAGCTAAAGATGCCTTCCTGTTTGACTCGCATATTTTTTTTCTTGTTGAAAGAAAGCTCAAATTTGGAGTTCTTCGGTTTTCCCTCGGTTTCGATAAGACCGATGCGGGGTTAATCTTCGTGTTGTATCTTTTCGGTATATACGAAAAAGACAAAACCTAATTATAATCGGTATATCGATGTTCTGTAAAGGTTTGAAGATCATAATCAATCGTTGCACTTAGAAAAAGAAGTTGTAATATATTATCTCTGGAAACGACTTGCGAAATGTTGGTCGTCTTGCTTTCTACACTGTTCTTGTTGCTTTTGTATGGATCAGTAATCATGGCAAATAATTTTTATCCCCGGTTGTGAAAAGATTTTACGATAGAAAAATCGGGTATTTTGTTCCTCACCGTCATTGATTATGGATTAGGCGCCTGCTTCCTTTGAGCGGACGATCCGATTACACCAGCTTAGGTTTATGTTTGATGGAGTTCGCATGATGAGCTTCAACGTATAAAGTAAACACGAACATTTTTAATGTAAATTTTAAATGGAATGAATATTGCTATTAATAGTATTTTGAGTACTACGAAGCAGGAAAAGTTCAATCATTTCCAGCTAGAATTAATTGGTACAAATTGAAAAGACCTACCACCGAAATGTTTCGTCAAAACCGAAACTACAAAATACAAAAGAAAAGGAAAAGACTACAAGTTTTGTTAGAGGCAAGTCTGCGATGCAGATGTAAGAGAAAAAGAAAGAAAGAACAAAACCACAAATATTTGATCGGTAAACTATATTTCAGTTTATTTAAGTGTGTAGGTTTATTCTACAAAAATAGCCGATTTGTTATATGGGGGCACCGTGACATTTCTGGGATAACCAGGGAAAGCGGAGAAAATATGGCAAATTCGTGCCTTGAGGGTGATAAATTATGTTTCTTGTTTGTACAGGTCTAGGGTCCCGTGAAGTTTGTTCTTATTTTTATACAAACGAATGTACTATTTTACTTTAACTATCACGTCAATGGGGTTCTAGCATTGAAAACTACTATCATATACGGGACCTGTAAAATTACGTCATATCAATGTCGGTAAATGGCAGTGAATGAGGGTAATTAATTCTTTGGAGAATGAATAAGTAATTAGAGAGATTAAGTTAATCCTATTTAACCTTATTTAATTACAATTAAATTGAGTCGAACAAAGCGTAAAATAAAAATCAAATACGCGAAGGACGCTTTTCATCGTGTATACCAAGTAAAGTGTGACCAAAAATACCGGAGCGTAATTAAAAAACCAAAAAAAAACCCAGCAAATATAAGTGAAATATTATGAAGTCAAAAAGGTCTATGGATGCATCTTGTTACAAATAAAGGTTCAAACAACGTAAAGCAGGGCTACAACAGCAGCGATAACTTGAAGATTTTCGACTTACAAATTCGGATACGGAAATGACAGTATTCCCACGACCACGTGTTGGAAGGTCTTAGACAGAAACGTTGAGAGCATTTTAATGAAATACGATTGGCCCAGAGATATGGCTCACTGGTTTTTGGTTATAGTATATAAATACTATACATGGTGTTTCACCAAAACATCAGCTACAGTGTTCGCGTAAAAACTAGGCATTGCACAAAAATAAGATTAATACTGTAAGAGACGTGGTTAGGGGGACTTATTACTGAAGTAAATATAATTTAGAATAATTAGGCATTAATTCGTTTTAAATAATTCCTTTTAATGAGTAAAACAAACATGCTGCAATTTGAAACTTGCTGGTCTCTAAATAAGTTAATTTGAGAAAGCAGTGAAACGACTGCTTCGATTTTTGGGGCCCGAAACTGTGTTAAAATCCAAATGCTCACGCGTAGGTTATACTTTTTCTTATTTATCATCCACATTTTTCTTCCGTGATCTGTCACGCCTGCATCACAAGTGCAGGTAACATTTGCTCAGAGCCACGCTTCTCACGCACCTATGTAAACAATAATGGTTTACTGGTTTTCGATAATGTTTAGCAAGCGTCTGATTTGAATCATACGTTTAATTTTACTGATTTAAAAGGCAATTGTGCCATTCTAAATAAACTTACTTATACAAAAAAAAAGTGATCTTTGGTTGTAATCTAAAGAGCGAACCAAATCAGCCCGCTAAACCTCGTCCTAAACAATTCGAGAGCCTGAACTCATTGTTTTAAAAACATTTCCAGGCCGGAGGGTAATGTGTGCGGATGCGTGTGTACCGGATTATATTATTTTTCATCTCAAGAACCGTAGTAAAAAAAAGTCCGTCTCCACGCGTAGCATTACTAATCTTTTACTTTATGTAGAGAATTAAGATATATGTAGGCTATTTTAAGATTAAACAGAAGTTATCTTATCAAGACTTACACGCTTCAAACGCCTAAAGCATCGCTTTTTGCTCCGGCAACCAGATCTTGTATGAACTACTTCGCGTAACTTATAAACAATGCGCCAAACGTTTTTTTTCTAGGTGAAAACCAGTATAGAGAGACAACCAGCGCACCGGCGACGGGGTGGGGTTGAGCGGGAAAGGAAAACCAACATTAGTCTCCACGGGCTGGAGAGAGAGAAAAGGCCTCTTTTCTGTGATTTTTGCGTGACTTCGAGGGGAGAATACAACAATTGAAACTGCTTCTTAAGCCTCCCTTTGTACTTTTGTAGGGTTCCCGAAACGCGATCCCCTCTCCCGCGCAAAGTTTTCGAGGAGGGAGGAGAGGGTGAATTGCCTTCCCCTGATTGTCTACTGCTAGTCCGGCCTCCTTTGGCTCCGAGTGTGTTCAATATTTCTAACCTTCAGTCTGGCCTGCGCAAGCAATATAACGTCACCGTTGACGTCACCGGCGACGTCACTTCCGGCTCCCGGACGCTCCCGCACGACCCTTTTGCGGGCTGGTTTGAGCCGCCCTTAATACGGCACCAACGGTTCTTACGTGACGCGTAGCGCTCGCAGGTAAGGTTTGGCCGATGTCCGGTTCACATTTCAACTCGTCAACTAAACTTGTCGAGACCACGCTTGCTCTAACATGAAACGTTTCATTAAGCACTGAAGACAAGAAACAGTAGAAGAGCGATAATGCCGGTGAGCTTCTGTGCAGGTATGTAGGGCAGATTTCGAGATAGAGTGGCGCAGAAGTACTAAAAAATAAAGACATTGACGAGATTCTAAGTTGTATGTTGAGAAATGCTTGTTCTCCTATAGTTCACGATTCCATCAACCTAGAATAAAGTTTGATAAATTGTATGATTAAGGCTGAATGGGTAAAAGCCGATTTGTCGGGGGAAAAGGCCAAATACCGTTGAGACTAACACAGGTAATTCCAGGATGAAATGTGAGACGTAAGTAAAAAGCGTTCCTGGCGGTAAGGTGTGGACAACTCGCTACTTTCCCCTGAAAGGAATCAAGTGTGTCTGACTAAATAGACAATCAGACAGTATATGAAATATTTCTTTCGTTTTTTTGTTTTTTTTTTGTTTTTGATGGAAGGATTTTGACGTGATATTGGATGTCCTGGTCTTTTGACGTCAAGATGCAGTGTGCTGTATATATGTCAGGATTTGTATAGCGATTTTGTACAATCTAAATAATTATTAACCTTTTCTGAACTTGTCGACTTATTTGTTTTATTCCTACCAAGACATGTCATTGTCTCTAAGTGACCGTGATTGGCAATAAGCATAAATTTTTGATGAGATCGACTTGAAATGGCTCTATATGACTAGAAGTGAGTATTATTGATAATTATGTGATTTTGTTTTGTTTACACGTATGAACGGCTTTAAGGGGCATTTGTTGGCGATTAGCATCTTCTTTGACAAGAATGACCTTAAATGGCTGCCTATGGCTATTGACGAGATCTTCTATACTGGCTATTATTGACTATCCAGGTTTATATATATATACATATATATATATATATATATATATATATATATATATATATATATATATATATATATATATATATATATATATATATATATATATATATATATATATATTTGCTAGTTATGTCTAAAAATATGAATAATGAGTATTGAAAACTTTGAGATAATTCTGTTTATAAAGGGGAATGGCTTCAGGTGGCTATTGTTTGCTATTAGAATCTATTTCTGCCCAGATTGGCTTTCATGGCTACTAATGGCTATTGGTCAGTAAAATAGGAATTATTATGGCTGTTTGATTGTATGAATGAAAATGGCTTCAAGTGGTTAATATTGACTATAATTCTCATTTTGATTAGATCGCCTCAGATGCTATCAGGGAGCTGCCTCATTGATTGAGCTATTTTTATATTTACCAAAATGGAATGTTTGGGATTATATTTACCAAATGGAATGGGATTCGTGTTTATTTTTGGCCGACTGATTTGGAGATGACTAGCTGATGAATATTGATGAGATAATTAGTAATTCTGTGCTATTTGGTGCCTAAAATGAGTATGGCTTAAGCTATACTATTTTTACATAAGCCAATAATAGCCGTTTGAATTCAAACGGCCTTCATTGGCTTATGTATCAAATTTTATATAAATTTGATTGAAATAGCTGTTACTGTTAGTGACTAGTGTTGATAGTTTAGGCGAGTTTTTTGTTTACTCACTGGAATGATTAAATGGCTATTGTTGGCTATTAGCATCTATTTCTGACCTGATTGGCTTCAAATGGCTAGCAATGGCTATTAGTGAGTACAATTGACAATTCTGTACTATTTCAGACACTGATCTGCACTAGAGGGGGCTGGAAGGCGCATTGAGCAAACAGGTATGAAGCCACCGGAAGTAAGCGCGTTTGTCCCGGATGTGAGCGCTTGGCAGGCTTTGTAACCCTTCCGAGCGCTGGTTCGAAAAGCGTCGAGGCGCTGGATTTTCGCTTCTACCTAAGAGAGACTGCTCGTTGCGCAGTAAGAGCGCATGCAGACCCGAGAAGTATCCTGGGAAGTCATTCAATGTAAACATTTTTGAGATTCTGGTTGATCGAGTGTGAGTATGTCCCAAGTTCAAATGTCTTCATTCTCGGGATTTAATCCAGAACGGGAGTATTAAAACCCAATCAAACACACACAAAAGCATGGTCGAAAATATCGACTGAATGCACTAGGAAGCCCGGCGCACGCCCGACTTCCGGGACAAGGATGGAACTTCCGGTGGCTTCACTTGCGCCAGGCTCGGAAAGCAGCTAAGCGCCATCCAGCCCCCTATAGTAGAGATCAGTTATTTCAATGTTTTGGATAAAAATGGTCACAAGTGGTTAATATTGGCTATAAGCATTATTGATTAGATTGGCTTGATATGGCTAAAGGCTATACGTGACTAGTGTTGATAGTTATGAGCGATTTTTGTGTTTACTAACTGGGATGGCAAAGTGGCTATTGTTGGCTATTAGCATCTATTTCTGACCAGATTGGCTTCAAATGGCTAGCTATATGCTATTAGTGAGTGTAAACAATTATGTGCTCTTTCAGTGTTTATGGATGAAACATGCTACAAGTGGCAATTATTGACTGTGAGCCTTTATTCCTTATTAGATCAGCTTGAAATGGCTACAAGTGGCTATTAGTGACTAGTATTGATAGTTTTATGTGAATTTTGTGTTTACTAACTGTAGTGGCTTTTAGTGGCTATTGTTGGCTATTAGCATCTATTTCTGACCAGATTGGCTTCAAATGGCTAGCAATGGCTATTAGCGAGTATAATTGACCATTCTGTGCTATTTCAGTGTTTATGGATGAAACTGGCTACATGTTGCTATTATTGGCAATAAGCATTATTCTTTATTAGATTGGCTTGAAATGGCAACAAATGGCTACTAGTGCCTAGGGTTGGTAGTTATGAGCCATTTTTGTGTTTACTAGATCGAATGGCTTTTAATGGCTATTGTAGGCTTAGCATCTATTTCTGATCACATTGGCTTCAAATGGCTAGCAGTGGCTATTAGCGAGTATATTTTAAAATTCTGTACTACTTCAGTGTTTATGAATGAAACTGGCTACAAGTGGCTAATATTCGGTTTAAGCATTCTTTCTTTATCAGATTGACTTGAAATGGCTACAAATGGCTATTAATGTCTAGGGTTGATAGTTATGAGCTATTCTTGTGTTTAATTATTGGCTATAACCATGTTCTTTTATTAGATTGGCAACTAACATTTTTAGAAATGGATATTTATAACAAGTATTGATCATTATGGTCTATTTCCGTGTTTACGAAAGGGAATGGCTTCATCTGAATATTATTGACCATTAGCATATCTTTCTTACTTAGATTGGCTTCAAATGACTACAAATGGCAATTGGTAGGTATAATTAAATATGAACTATATCAATGTTTATGCATGACAATGGCCTCAAGCGGCTATTATTGGCTACGAGCATCTAGTTTTGTATAAGATCGGTTTGAAATGACTGCATATGGGTTTAGTGATTATTATAGGTAAACATATGCTATTTCTTTGTTAAAAATGGGAGTGATTTCAAGTGGCTATTGTTGGTTATTAGCACCTTATTTTACTGACATTGGTTTCAAACGGCTAGGAATGGCTATTGGTAGGTATTGGTAACCAGTATTGTTAATGATAGCCACTAATAGTTATTCTGGAGCATTTTAAAATGAATTTTTCATAACAGAGCTAAAGCCAAGAAGTGCCACTTTAAGCCATTAGCTGCCTTAAGTATGCAATAAGAAAACATTGCGACTAATAACCACCAAGGGTCTTTTGTAGCGAACTCAAGACAGCCAGGTCAGGAATAGATGCTTATTGCCCATCAAAGCCACTTGAAGGTATGATAATATTTAAGAAAATCAACAGTAAAAAGCGTCAAGTTTAATCACAATTAGGTACATATAGCTATTTTTAGTCGATTGGGCAAGGAGCCGCAGCGAAAGGTCTATATTAGCCACTTCAATCGTATTTAAAAGGCTCAAATAGCATATCACTGTCAATGTTAGTCATTAATTGCCAGTTTGAAGCAATTTAAACCGAAAGAATAAATGCAAAGACCCAACATCGTTTAAGCCGAAATTGCCACTTCAAGCCATACTCATTCATAGACATTGAAGTAGTGCAAAAGTGTCAATTATACCCACAAAAGCCATTGGTAGCCACTTAAAGCCAATCTGGTTTAAAATATATGCTACGTAGCGCATTCTTCGTTCAATGCGGAAGAAATGCTACTACCGTCTCCGAGCTTAGGTGAAAACGTTCTGTTTAATCTCACGCGCCGTCGCGCGTTTGCCAGCGAGTTGCGTCGTCGTCTTTGTTAGTGGCGATGCTGGACATATTGACTGCTACATGCAACTAGCCAACAATAGCCACTGGAAATCGTTCCAGTTAGCAAACATAGAAACAGCTCATAATTATCATTACTAGTCCTTAATAGCCCTGTGCAGCCATTCCAAGCCAATCTAAATAAATATATAGATGCCTATAGCAAATAAGAGCCATCTGAAGTCATTTTCATCCATAAACACTGGAACAGCACAAAATTGTAAACTATATTCACGAATAGCAACTGTAGCAATTTGAAGCCAATCCGGTGAAAATAGATGCCACCAGCCAAAAAGAGCCACATGACGCCATTTATGTTTGTAGACAAAGCAACAGGTAATAATTATCACTACTAGTCACTTATCGCCATTTCTAGCCAATTAAAGCCAACCAGGTCAGGAATAGATGCTTATAGTCAATAATAGTCAATTAAAGCCAAACAAGTCAAGAATAGATACATATGGCCACTAATATTCCGTTGAAGCCATTCAAATCTATACAACACTCCAATCGCATAAATTGTAAATAATAGTGCTGATAAACATGTGATAGCCATTTCAAGACAATCTAATAAAATAGATGCTTATGGCTAATAATAGCCATTTGAAGTCATTTTCATTCATAAACACCGAAATAGCACAGAATTGTTAACTATATTCACGAATAGCCATTCGTAGCTATTTGAAGCCAATCTGGTGAAAAATAGATACCAACAAAGAGAACCCCATGAAGCCATTCATGTTTGTAGACACAGAAATAGCTAATAATTATCAATACTAATCACTTATAGTCGTGTGTAGCCTATTCAAGCCAACCAGGTCAGGAATAGGATGCTATAGTCAATAATAAACATTTCAATCCAACCAAATCATGAATAGATGTCTATAACCATTAACAGCCAGTTGAAGTCAATCAAATTCATACACACTCAAATTGCATAAATTGCCATAAACAATTAGTCTGCTGATAGCCATTTATAGTCATCTCAAGCAGATTTGGCCAACTGCCCATTGCCAATAGTAGCCACTTTAATCCATTCATATCCAAAACATCATGATTACTATGTCAATAATACTCACTAATCTTCATTCTGAAGCGATTTAAGGCGATTTTGTTAAGACGAGACGCTATTGCCAACAACAGCCACTTGAAGCCATTTTCATTCACAAGTATGGAAATAGCAGAACATTGAAACTAATAAGTACTAATAGCCATTTCTTGCCAATTCGAGCCGACCAGGTCAGGGATGGATGCCTGGAGGCAATAATATACAATTCAAGCAAACCAGGTCAAAAAATAGATGCCTATAGTTAATAATAGCCAAATAAAGTCAATCAAATCTATGAACACACCAATTACCTAAAATGTCAATAATAGCGACTGAGAGTCATGTATAGCTATTTGAAGACATTCTGACCAAGAAAATATTCCAATTGTCAATAATATTTACTTGAAGTTAATACCACCCCTGAAGCACCAATGGCTCAGAAGTGTGGATAATAGCTGCTAATAGTTATTCATAGCCAAGTGAAACTGATCTCGTCAAGAAGATTTTCCAAAAACTAATATAAGCCACTTGAAGCCAATCTTATCAATAAGAACATGAATAACCCAATATAGTTAAATTTTAGCTAATAAAAATCTGACTTGAAGTTGCCCTGGCATATAAATGGTCAAAGAATGAGAAATAATGACTAATAGCCTGAAATATACATTTACCTACACAGGGTCCATAAGGGAAAGAGTTTACTGATTTCCACATAAACTTTCTGGAACAAATCAATTAATCAAAAGGGGGCCATAACTAAGTGTTTCTCAATTTTAATCAGTATCTATGAATTACTTTAACGACAGTGTAAGGGACGAAGACAGCTGAGCACACAACTCATATCAATTTAATATCGGCACCGAGTTGACGACTCCTTGCCAAGAGATGGCACCACTTCTGTGTTCCCGCCAACCCCGATATATGTTTGGTTGAGTTTCCTGTAATAGACTCAACGGTATTTGATAAGGCTTCCCACACGACAAGACGCTTGAGACTTGGTCCGGAAAATTATGCTCCACTGCATACTACAATTTCTTTTTATAGTTTACCAATTAAATATTTGCAGTGATGCTCGAGCGCTGTCATCGCTGTTAATGGTTTTCTTCCAGGATGACATCTAACTTGTGGAAATATTTCCCATACCATCCTGAACAGGCAAGTACGCCCGGCGGGTTACAGGCCTAAAGCACTGCAAGAACACGCTGCCTCAGACAGGGCACCTCCACAGCACTCGCGCTTGCCACTGGCTTCCGGGACCAAGCACATTGGGGGCTTTCACTTGTTTTACTACCGCTTAGCGTCACTGCTAAACCCCGTCTCAACCTACGATGATCTAAAGCCCAATGCTACAAGCCTTCGGGTCCAATCACGAGCCTGTTAGAAAACACGCGTCGTACGTAGCAGTGCCAAGACGCGTCATGCGGAGGCGAGTTTTCCGTCTGCTTATCGAGCTCTCGCGGCGGCTTCGTCTGCTTGCTACTACTGAAGACTACAGAAGAGATTAAATAACGTCTGGAAGCGATGTGGCGAATAGGACTTTGGAGAGAACCAATAGTCATTAAGAAATGAAGATAAGTCGGACGGAGTGCTCGACACTGGAGCGTATGAACGGACCACATGCCGGTCAGGGTACGTACTCAAAGATTGGATTAGATTGGATTGTTAGGGTTAAGGCAAAAACGAATTTATGTCAATTTTGCCTGCGCGCTGTCCAACTTGTCCAAACAATTGACATGTTTACGGAATAAGGCACGAATGATTAGAGACATTAGAGACTCAACTGAAGCTCATTGATAATTTATGTAAGGAAGGGTTAGTTGC